>CM073774.1:102996535-103015398 GCA_037158775.1 Hetaerina titia | reverse complement strand
GAAGGCAATAGTTAAGGCTCTTCATGATGGGGTTTCGTTCAGTTGGTCTTACTCTTACATTTTATCCGATTGTTTTTAGACGATGGATATGCTGAAGTTTAAGACCCCTTTTGTCACGTGGATCGAATGTACTCAGTATATGAGATTTTCGGACCAAGTGGACATATTCCATATCTCTGTCGACTGGACCAAAACCTAAAGACCACAGTTTTAGCCACCGTTAAAGAAACGTGCCAATGAAATCAATTTGTTGGGCGTGCCTCAAAGTGCTTTAAACTCATTACTAAACTATGTATTGAAGAGAATTGGAAAGATATGGAAAGGATTGCATGCAGATTGTAAGCATAAATGTTTTGTACGACTCTGAAATGACATTGTGTTCAGCGTAAGGCATTTTTTGGAACAGTGGAAATGTAGTTAAATATTTATCACTGAAATACATTCTATGTACATTTATTTTCTATACATCTGCGGGCAAGAGTGATCGTCGTAATAAGTCAATTAAACAATTCTTATGGTTATTTACATTACTAATGAGCACAAAATATCGTGCAAAAGTTGCATTGAATGTAGATCATAAACCAAAACATTACGCTCTTTTTATTCGTTCTCATTTATTAATTGATATTTTGCTTACAAATGATTAAAGTTATCCTAAGGTTAATCCTTTTGTTTTTGAAACTCTCTTTTAGTAGTTTTAGACCGGGTTTCGCTGTACTACATCATCTTCAAGTCGAAATCTGAAGATGATGTACATGATGATCGAAACCCGGTCGTACAATAAATCGAATCTAGTGGGAAATTGCTACTAACCGTTCTTCATTATACACTATTGGGAAAAGGAATATTTTATTTTTAGTTACCCATCGCGAGGCACGATCATACCAGTTCCTGCGAGGTTTTTTCATTTGATAGTGGTTCATGTTGGCAGAATGCTGGCAAATTTTCTACCGTAGTATTCACCAATATTAGCGTTAATTTTTTCCTCGAGGGCGCTTCTTGTGGAATACATTACGGGTAGGAGGTCAGAAAAACAGTTACGAAGGGCCTGGTTTCCGAAAAACTTGAAAGCACTTGGTAGGCCAGATGAAATACTCCTTCGGATGAAAAAAGAAAGAGGACCGATGAAAATAAGATGAGAGGTCCAGAGTGGAAGATTAGAGCGGGGTGGAAAGCGGTTCGGTATGCCCGAGAGAAACAATCTGTGGTGGGAGACGAGGGGGCGTTCGCCTCAAAATAACCCGTTCCTTCTTCCAACTGAACTCCAAATCCAAGTGAAGCGCGAGTCGTTGACAGATCCGGGTCATCCAGTACTCACTGTTCTCGCGAACGAATCTCACGAGCCTCATCTACGTCTCTTGACAAGATCGATCATCCGCGTGGGACACTCGGCTCGCCGGGCTGAGTTGTTTTGTCCCGGGGAGCTCGACTGAGTGTTCGAGGCGCGGGTGGTGAATTCATAATGAAGGGGTTGGGTTTGCACCGTGCGACCAGGATCTCTCTCCGAGGAATTGGCGAATGTCTCGGTTAAAAGTCGTCTTCTAATTGAGCGTGGAAAGTGGGCTACGATTACGAGTACATATCTATAGGTGAGGACGGTTTTCGTTGCTTGTGACAGAGGTGTAGGTGGTACTGTCTAAACAAATGGAGGCTAGAGTATTAGGACCATTAATTACATTAATTACTGACATAAAGTCTTCTTAATTTACTATTTGAATATTAAATGCTGTAGAATTAGCAATACTGATTTAAAAGAACAGCGGTTGTGAGAGTTACAGCCAATTGTAATTTACTCCAAGCAATGAGGTGATCATTTATATGCGAGTGACATCCATTTCATTTGAATTAATAAGCTTTCTGATTCGTAACTCGTGGCCTAGGTTTTTCTCTCCAGTGTCAACCCCAAAAGCGAATGATATGAAAGACGTGAACGGATTGAATCTTAACGGTGGCGATGTCCCGGTAGGTCTACCATTAGGCAACTGACCGGAGGGTCCAAATCCGGATGGTACTCCTAACTAAGCATCGAAGGGGAGTGGTTTTCTCGATGCTATAAATTTCTTTGAAACCTCGAGACTCATATGTCTTGGCCTCCTGAAAGTACCGCGTTGGTTGTTGAATTTCTGAAGACTGAATGGCTTAGTAAGTAAGCTCTACTCTCGACCATAAAATTCAGATTTCGAATGTTCATGCGGCAGTGATGGCTTTCATTAATTCTTATTTTGAGAAAATACCTCAGGAAATGTTTTCTATTGGCAGTGAACGCTTTATGCATTTGATTTCAAGAAAAATGAAATTTCAATAAAAAATCTGAGAAATTTGAAGACAAAGGGCTCTGAACTTCATTTCACATGAAAATTTCCAATATGACCCCAGCGTTGCTACGCAACAGCTTCTTCGTTGCAACCAAGCGTGGCCCCGGATTTTTTAACCTTAATGTACCGCTTATAATATTTTTTATCATTTAAAGTGAAGCTAGTAGAGAGGACATATATTCAACATTTGATGAGGAAGAGAGAGGAGAAAGCTCTTGCTTCCACCGCTACACACTGTGCTGCTTCCCCCTCGTCGCCTCGGGTAACCAATCAGGGCTTGTAGCATCATCAATATTCTAGATATCGAACGAGTAAGAGTTCAGGGGCTTGCAGACGAAGGCCGCCGGCCCTGGCACGGGGAGCTCCTCTCCACATTTTTATTTTGGATTCGCGACTCTTCGCTTGCATATCAATCCAGGCTAAGATATTGCCCAAAGGCCAGACCGAGCCGAGGACATTCGATCAACAACAAAAGTCTGCCATCTAGGCTAACACGCCATTTAAACATAGTCGGGGTCATTGTGTTTAAGCAAGGGCCGAAGTTGTGTAAAGTCAACAATAAACTAGAACCAATCAACTGTTAATTCGGCAAGGGCAATGAAACTATGCTGCTATATATTATAATAGGTAATATACCGGTAAAGGTAGATTTTGTAAGGCAAGGAGGAAGTATATAAGTACTAGATATGGTGGGGGAAAAGAGGGGATTGTTGGAAGAAATCATAAGGAGGCAGGAAAAATGGATGAAAAGCATATTGATCGGTAGTGGGATGTTGAAGACTTTAATAGAGGAAAGAATATTAGGCCAACATAAAGGGACAGAAATAGAATAGGGATGTTGGATAGAATGAAGGGAGGAAGGAATGGTACGGAGATAAAGAAGAGCTTTGCTAAGAATGATGGGTTGCGGTTTGTTAGGAAAGACAAGAGAAATAAGATTTTATTCGTATTTGGTTGTTTGGTCCATCCAAAAACTTCCCTTAAACCGGTAGATTACCTTTAATAGTAATATGTATGTACATACATACACACACATATATATGTGTGTGTGTGTGTGTGTTTAAGTAACAACTTCAGGCGTAATCTAGTGGAAATGATGAAGGGAAACTCTTGGCTTTTCCACATAAATCAGTTTTATTTAAGACGCAGGTTTCGTCACGTAACTAAGGTCGTCTTCAAACTGTTTTACATGTATTTGTAAAAGTCAAGTGTCTTCCTTCATCATATGCGTAGATAATATAATTCTGAATCTCTCATTTGAGCTCCAATTTATTTCTAAATAGTAAGGAATTGTTAAGAAAACACAAGTACGTTGAAAGGGTCTCACGTTATGGCCAGTCGTTCTACAGGTAAAGATCTGTTAGAACATGTGTTTATGATTAGTCCTAACCGGATATACGGGCATTGATTAAATTATTTTCATGTGTTCTAATACTGTTTCCCACGGCCAAGGATTAAGAAGAAGAGCAACTGCTTTTCCCTGCTTTCGGTCACCTATTTAGTGAGGCGTCGTATTTTTTTAAAACCGGTTATGCGTTGATAGCCCATCAATTTTAAGATTTTATGATTTTATTAAACGGTTTAGATTCAAATCACGGCAACCTTGATAAAAAAAAGTGTGACCACCAGGAATTACGAGTTATCGACATTTTTTATTACTTAATTTTTAAGAAGCCCCGAAAACAAAAGTACTAAGACAAAAGAAAGTATTAAAAAGTTATATTACTTTATTAAGCATATGGTTAGCAGTGCCTTATTTAATTTATAATGGAACATTTCCATCCTTTTCAATGTTTATCAATTAACAATGCGCATAAATATTGACAGGCGCATCATTTGAATCGATAAGTATATTAGAGGAGGGTGGAAAGGGAAGGGACATGCCGTCCATGTCTGTCTGTTATTGACACCAAAGAGGTGTGAATTCAGTTTTGTAACGGAAATGAATGAGAAGCCTTTAGTCATATACTGACCTCCATAATCATATTCGGTATCATATTATATCGATGAGGGAACGTAAAAATGGAAGATACGATACGTGCCATTGCTATTACTAATAGTTGTGACACACACGCACATACACGCTCAAATTACATACTCATGACAACGGGTAAGTTAAATGGTTGTGCATATAACTGATTGCTATTAATAAATTATGGGCATGTTTAAATATATTATGACGTGATTTTTGGAATGATTTTATTACAAATTTGGATAAAAATTCTGTCTTCGAACACAAATGCTTGGTCTGACTTTAATGTTCCATCTTCTTGGGTTACTCTTAATGAGTTGCTCTAATCATTTTGTTTCTTTCCCTAAGTTATTGGATCAATCATTATTAAAAGGGCATTAACGACTCCGTGGATATATTGAGTGGCCATCCAGGGGTGCGTAGCCCATTTGTTTCCTATTCAAGTGCTAGGCGTATTAGTCTCTTGCATTCTACGTGATTACACCCGTGCCTTCACCTTTGTTGTTCCAAAATGTCAGTGTTCTGTAGGTCTAGTCGGTCTGTAATGACTCCGTACCTTAATGGGTCTCAAGGATGGATATTGCAACTATTGTTTTTTGATAGCCTACCCTTTGCACTTTGTAATGTTTTTGGTTTTATGTGCACCCCCTTCGGTTTCACGCTTTAGTGAATTCAATTCAGGTGTTATTGAATTTTCCCTTCGTTTGGAAATGCGTATGCTGATTTTTTCAGTTGTCGTATCTTAAGTATCCTGACATTTTCACAGCTCTGTTGATTTTCTTCCTTAAGTGAAATGGACATTTTATATTGTCATGCCACTGCTTGTTAACCATCAACATTAAATACCACATGAATAAAATGGAGAGGATTGACTTCCGCACCAGTTGAAAGGTATTTTTTGTTTTTTGAGGTGTATGAGGTGATGTGCTTAGATAATAGGTGAAGAAATTTACAATATAATTTTGATATTACCGTAGCTCAGGACAATATGCGGATTCGCTTTAAAGAAACTGGGCTTCATTAAACGGGTGGCGGGGAAATGTAATGAGAAAGTTAAAGAGAGGTGTCATTAAACAAAAGAGCTTAACGATGACACAAACGGTATTATTATAATGGCCCCACACTACTTAGGTAGATCAGACCAGAAAGATAAAATAAGGGAGATGGATTCCAATACAGATTCAAATTCAGATTCAAATATCCATTCTTTCCCAGAACAGTCAGAAATCATAATAGTAAGAAACCGGAGTCACTTTAGAAACATAAAAAATATGTAATTTACAAGCCGGAACAAAATCAAACATTGCAATGATATTAGTTATATTTGTTAGTGCATGTGTATGTTAGTCGGTATTTTGTGTGTTTGCATGTGTGTGGGGTGTACGGATTTTTACATGAATGCCTACCATTTTTGTTTGTGAACTGCATAAATTTGTGGCTTTTGCATGCCGTTTTTTCTTAATTACGGGTGGTGCCCTAAAACCCCCCGCCACACGCCCTTGTGGCGGCTTGCGGGGTATTAATTAGATGTAGCACTATTCTCTCTGTGCAAATATCGTAATTGATGATAAAAATAGAATTACCTTGGTCTACCATTTCCATGACGGAACAACTTGCGTCCACATTACGGAAAATTGTAAAGAATAATGATTTTCTGTTCACCATATTTAGATAAAATGTAATAATGGGTGGTAGTGGGTTGCGGTAGTCCAGAAGGTACAGCGTTGGACTACCGCGAGGGCCCGGGTTCGAATCTTGGGCAACCCTCTCTGGGAACCTGCAGCTCCACCCAAGCTATGTGATTTTTCGGGTACCAGATCTTTCTGGGAAACCATAACCGGCACAGGGAAAGGAACTGGCTCCCCTACCCTGATGTGTGAATATTCACACGCCGTCGGGCTTGGTACATGGGTGAGCTCTACCATCACCTACCAAACCGACCTTCGGGTTGATTATTCTGTTTATGTTTTTTTTATTATGAGTGTTCCTGAATCAATGAATTAGAAAGACATGCCATCATTTGAAATTATGAAAAATCGGAAAAAGGTTTCGTAAAGTATTGCTAATACTTGCGAGTTTACGGCGTTCATATTTAGAAATCAATATTTTTATTCAAAATTTAAGTGGTGTAAGAAAAAATACCAAACTTTCGAACAAATGTTAAACAATAATATTTGGTAAAACGTAATAATGCGTCAATTGTCTTTAAGACGCCTGTAAGATACAGATAGACCTCTTTTTCCTCGATACGTTTAAATGAATTTCTAAGTTGATCTAGGGATTTTATTGTGTTTTTGATATTGGAAGTCATCTTCGCCACTCTAATGCCTTTACGTTTTAACCAAAGGCAAGTGCATTGCAATAATGAATCTCTTTGTCATAATAACAAGTCATGTCATTGAAACAGCGCCCCCGTTCATTTGATTCAAATCTAATTTTTACTGTTGACAGTTCAACCCAACTTCATCTTAACCATTCCATCTTCTTTCATTCATTTTACGTAGTTTACCGTAACGTAGTTGTGTCTATTGAAGTTAGGTCTGGAGGTTTTTTTACTGCCGCATATCCTGAGAACGTCCTCTTGTTTGCCTTACATTCTTTATTTCTTAATTTCTTCATAACTTTTTCTTGTCTTCACGCTGTCTAGAAAGCCTATTCCTTTTACCCTTCTCTCCCCCCCCCCCTACCCAGCATTGTCACTTCAATTACGTCCTTCAGCATCATCCCACTGCATCTTAATATTTCCTCAATCCACTTTCTCCACCTTTCTCGAAATTTCCCTAGCAAATTCATCCCTTCGCCCACCCAATTTATAGCCTCAAAGATTATCTTCCTCTCTGTCCCATATCTTTTCTAATAATAATAAGTTAATAATATGTTAGAGGAGAATTAAATATATATTTTCTGCGTGGACCAGGGCTAAGGCATCTGACTGCAGGGCCAAAAGTTACCGATTCGATTATACTAAGTGGCAATATTATCTTATTTTCGCAATAACTTTTTTTTTCTTGTTGTTTTTATTCATTTCAAACTAATACCTGGACATAGCCAATGAGCCTTCATAATAATACAGTTGGGGTAGTCTCTTAAATATTAGTTGGGGGCAGTTTTAGGCCCTCTTCGGATGTAGCCAGCAGAAATACTTAGTGTAGCCAAAAGGCCGCACCCTCGATCTACGCGGCGGTGTCGGTGGGGCTATTTCCCTCCCCCCTACCACTCATCCCCCTCCCTCCATCCCCTCCCCTCCCGTCGTTCGGATATGCATCCGAAGCTCTGTTATTTCGCCACCGGGGCGGACGCAAAAAGAGGAGTCAGACAAAAAGACACCGATGCATCGTTTAACGATTAATTGTGAAAGCAGTGAACCGTTAGCAACGGGGGCGATGGGGCGGGGGAGAGAGCGAGCAATATAAAGTGCTTCCCTTCGTCACAAACCCTTGGAATGCAGACGGAGTGGGCTCCTCCGATACTGCTCATTAATGATTCGCGAACCGCTCGCAATCGAGAAGGCAGCGCCAACGTTGATAAAGTATGGTGGCAGCACTCTCAGCCTTCAGACACGCCATACGCGCATCATATTAATTTCTGCCCGTCTTTCGATTTGTAATCGTGTCTATCCTGAAGGGCGCAACGAAAAATAAGGCGTTAAGTAACTGGCGTTTCAACTCACCACGATTCGAAGCCGATTACTGGAATGCTTTCTGCGACTTATTTCCAGCGATATTTACGGAAATAGCATCATGTCGCAGGGATAAAATAAAAATAGATACATTTGATTCCCTTGTGTTGGGGGGGGGGAGGTGACGTTGAAACTTTAGCGCCTGATATCACGTTAAATACCATCATCAATCGGCATATACAAATAAGCACAAAATGACAATAGGGAGGTCCAAAAATTGGAAAGGGTAAACAAGTGGATGAATAACTAAGGAATTTTAATACCAAACAGTCGGTTGCATTTTAGAAAAAGTTTTTGTCGTGGACGCGAATATCGGTCAAGACGAACGGAATTCTCGACGCCAGGCTCTCCAAATTGTGCTGAAATAATACGTTTGCGTGTAGCGAGCCAAGTAGTGTGGAGAACCGAATGTTTGCCGTATTATCGCGCACGCACACACACACACTAGGTCTGTACGCTCTGTAGGGACCAAATATGATGATTGACCAGAGTGTTGCGTCAGTGTTATCGTTCGTACAAGAGTGAACGGACAAATGTCAATGATTTTCAAGAACTCACCATCCTGCGTGAGTTCACCCGTCCCGAGGCCAGGCCGACCACTGTGGTGTCCTCGTCGTGAACATTGGTGCTGAAGCCATTTTTAATTCGAATGCACCAGTGCCTCACTCCGCCTTCTCTCATTATTCCTTCTCCCTTCACTTTGCAAATTTGCCCATGAATTTCAATTCACTTTCCGTTTTTTGTCAGCATAAACCTAATCACAGATCGCACTTCACATCTCGCGGGATTTTCCATCGCAGCGCACATTATAACAGTTCGCAATGAGAGGAAGGTATGGAAGAGCCACAGTCTGCACACACAGCCACGGCAGGATGTGTGCTGATTGTAGGCACGTTTGGACACCAAGATGGTGGCTTTAGTGCTACCCACCGCCACGCTAGGCCGAAACGTAAGTTACCTTTTTAACACCCCTCGTGAGATAGCTCTTGCTTAAATATTCTGGGGTGGTTTTTAGAAATAAAATTTCTATGAAATCAATTGCATTAGATATACGTACTCTTGAAATGGTAATGAGCAATGCAGCAGCATCCCAAAGAGGCCTCCGGTTCCCAGTTACTTCTCAGGCGTTAACCCACAACAGAGATATCTTATTTTCATTAATTGTGCTCATATTTATCTGCAGTCCACCGTCAGCTGCGCATTTCTTAGACGTTCCCTGTGAAAGTAAAGGTGTTTGCGGTGAAGTATTCCTTGTATTTACTTTTTTGGGGATGCAAACTCTTGATAAACAAAAGTCTTGCGAAATAAATTCACCGAATGGTACGATAAAAATTAGTATTCCTTATGTGGATGTTATCGCAACAAAATTCCATAATGGAGTAATCAGGCTCGTTCTTGCCAATTTTAACTGAAAATATTTTTCCTGGGTAGATTTTTCACCGGAGATTTATCTTTTTTTCGCAAAATGTGTATTGGTAATATTCATTTTGAGGAAAGCGAGAATATAACACACCAGAAATGATCCATCGAAACGATGCTTTTATTTAAATACCATACGCTATGAAAAAAATGTTTATTTCTATTTAAATGTAGTAGTATCAGTTCTGGTGGAAATATTAACTACGCGCGGAATGAAGAGCTTTGTATTTTCTATGCCTTGGCTAACCATAGATCACAAGATAGCATTGGGGATTACAAACTTATGAATATTCTTTTGACGTTCCTCATTCAATGAAATGTTGCACGCATATGGTGGTCTTGAATTCTTCCGCACTAGTAATGGGGTCGCCGACCACAAGCGCTGCAGTATTCGGAGGGAACGTATCCTGAGAGTGCTCGGGTTCAAAGGGCCAATGAAAGCTTTGAGCGCCTTTAGGAATTGAACAAGGGGCGGAGGAAACGCCACGGTGACCAAAAGAGAAACTAATACGATGCATGGATGGTGGAGTCTGAATCCAGCAGCCGTGAAGGGTCCGCTAATGAGATTATCTCCTCTTTCATTAGGAAGACGGACTGAGATCGGGATAATATGGCCGGGGAAACTTGTTCCACCTTCCGATTCCCAAAGATCCCCAGCTCCCAAGTCCCATCGAGAGAGATAAAGTCACGATAGCCAGTGTGCTATTGACACATTTTGCGTGTTTGCTTTGCAGTGAAATCTGAAGACGGCCGCGTGCCTCTTCATGATTAGTTGCAGACGCGAAAGAAACCGGGGCGCCCGGCTGGGCACTGGTGGATGGCGGCTTTGCGGGGAGGGGCACAGCGAATGTGTGTGTATGTGTACGCACACATATATACATATATATGATAAATATAGAGAAAATATATATGTTTATATACATATATGTTATATATAATTATATATAATCATTATATTTGTATATATATTTGAAAATTATAATATTATATACAATTAATATAAATGTATATTTGCATATATAATGTGCGTGCGTCTGTGTCTGTACACGCACCCATATAGAAGAAACTTGTGCCAGGGGGGAAGGGGAGAGGGGGTGTGTGATAAAACGAGAATGTTTACGAGGAGGTAGGAGATTATTCCGGATCACTTTTTTTTAATTCTTCGGGTCCAGTTTTCCGGATTTCAAGACCGTGCGGACGACAAGAGTCGTTAAAATACGTTCGCCGTTATTCGGCAGTTCGCCGAAAACCCGTGCCTCGCGCGAGCGAACGCGAGATTCGTTGGTGCGTAATACGCAGTGGGCGTTGGCGTTCGCATTCCCTACAGTTCGCCCTCCAAAAAGTCTATTCTCTCAATCGGAGCGATTGCCAGCATTTTTGGAAGACCATGACCACTGAATCGCATGCAATCTAACTCGTAGCAAAGATATTGATTCTTGAAATGCAAAAGAAAACTAGGGTGAGGATGTAATTTTCTAAGATGAAGTAAACATATTTTTTCAGACTGTTACGTTTAAAAGAAGGTGTATTTTTATATCAGGAAAAAATTGAGAAAATGATTGAATCGCAAGTATGAATCGATTAGTATGTCCAATGCAGACACAGGCTAGTATTTCCTTGAAAATAACAAATTAGAGCAAAACGTTTTTAAGTTTGAAAGATAAACAATATCTATTTAAAATTAATGGTTTTAACATTATATGTGTCAATCGTCGTAAAGAAATTTTCTCACCATTTAAAAAAGGGCATTTTGTGTAAGTATCATGCTCTAGAATTGTTTGATGAACACGTCCGCTTTCTGGGTGATCAAAAGGTCCGTAAAAATCTCCGTAAAAATCTTCTCCACCAGAAATACCCGTTTTGTCCAATAATTATACCAACTTTCGGATTATTTCTCGAGGTAAATAATTACAAAAGCAGTAGAAAAAGGATTGCTTTCATCCTATTCTCTCAGTTTTTAGGCGACTACCTACAGGCATTGTAATTAAATGACTTACTCGATTAAACGCATCGATTACCGGAAATACTTTTTTTGGCAAAAAGAGAAAATTTTGTTCGGTTGAAATGCGATCAATTATAATTTAAAATTGGATTGGTGATTGCATATCTAAAGGGCAATTATTTCAGCCCTCATATCGATATTTAATTAGTTACCGACCGAAGCACTTGCTGCATGTCAGAAAGCTTTGACGGCCAGGTCCTTGTTCTAATTTTTACGCGAAAACTAAGAAAGAGTTTGTTTATGAAGACATCATCAGTTCCGCCAGGATATTAAAATACAGGGGCAGAGATGATATTTTTTGAGGGTATTAGTGAGTTTCAACGCACGGCCTTCACGGCATAAGCTACATTGGAGAATGCAGATATGAAACTGTAATATGGTCTTAAAAATCTAGTTAGCGTCAACTTACATCAGTTGATACGTTGAAGCGAGTATCTTCTCTAATCTCTTTTCAGGACCCCCTATTTGGACGTACTCTTGGATTCACAAATCATCCGTAATAAAGAAATGGCTTCACTCTCCCAAAGAAAGATTCCCCCTCACGAAATCAGTAGGAAGAGTGATTTCAGACTGATATAATTAATTTAAGTCTGATAATTTACTCTCCATTAGGAGAGCTGTTAAAGGCATAGCATGTAAACATACAAAAATACCCATACGATAATCGATAAAATATAAACAACAATTTAAGTATTTTTAAGCATCAAAGCTAATTCATCCACATCTACATAATGCCCCGCAATCTGTCGCGGGGCGTGTGACTGGGGTGTTACGTCACCACTCAGAAAACAGAATAAAATCACTTGCAAATCCAAATCACTTTACCTCTACTCAAATATTATTTGGCCATGCACTCGATAAATTTCAATCAGAGGAGGAACGACGTATTTACATTCAACAATATTCAATAACAGGATACGTAGATTCCAATGATGCTGTAGAATTTTTAAAAAGATGAGTCTATTAAATAAAAAAATAACATGTAGAATGAAACATGGCGGATATCGACAAATATAATAACTGCCAATTCTAATTATCTCCTACGCAATCGCTGTTATATCTATTTTGATCTCTAATAGTTCTAGGAAAAAATGACATTCTAATGATTTTTACATTCTGAAATTGTTGCATTAAAAAATAACATTTTAAAACCAGTTCTACAGATTGCGGCAACATTGTACTATCTACCTCCCTGATTTAACGTTTTATCTGGTCTTCCATAGTAAGTGGGGGCCTATAATATGCCCTTAACTCCTCAGATAAGTAACCTCCCTCAAATACACACAGTATATTTAATCTGTATGTAAGCCTACGCTCAACTAGTGGCTCCCATCCTAATTAGCGAGAAACTTTAGAATTAAATGTTGCTCATTCCAGTTATTGTGCATAAACTGGCCATTCACCTTACGTTTTCTTCCTTAATGCTTGATTTGTTCCTGCTCGCTCCGATAAAAGAATCCACGAGATTCTGCTCTCCTTCCGGGTGAAGCCTCCCACCAGCGTATTCGTGAAGCCCCTAGGGACGGAACTGGGTCTCGCAAACGACGCGCTACCTTTGGGCGGGCCTACATTTTGGGTCGGACAGGCCTAATCGCAAAGTCTCACCTCTCTCGGCGAAAATAAATGTTGGGCGGCAAGTACGTTGTAAATATACTTATTCCAAGGAGGCCGTCATAAAAAAATCCAAGAAATGTGCCAACTCGCTAGACTCAAATCTTTTTTACGGACTATCCAACCACTCCTTTTAGTGAAACCTTGGGATTTGGGATTTCTTAGGAATCAATTTCGCAGATGAAACCAAGAGATTGATGTTAACAGTTTTTTCTCCACTCCTCTATCTTCCTGAGCCATAAAATTTATTGAGGTTCATTGAGGTCGTACGTTGAATCATAAGTTTGAACTGAGGAAACAGTTTAATATAATTGCAAATAATTTGTATTAGAGACTAAGGATTAAATGAAAGTAGTCGCTTCAAGCTAGCAAATCTTAGGGAAGAGCGAATTCCGTTCTTCAAATAATTTCATTTTATGTCGACGAGAAATGCTCAAACGGGAATTCAATGATCTGAAGGAAGGCAGAACAACCACGGTGGAATTTCCCAAAACTATTTTTATGGAATCCCATAATAATATGGTAACTTTTACCTACATATTGAATACAAGATGGAAAGAAACACCTCGTTTACGTGATTACTAAAAAAACGCGACTTCGTTTCTACCTTAACGTCCTTGCTTTTCGACCTCGGAAGAGCGGTTATGTGACGCGCAGTAAAGCACATTAACGGAGAACCAATTTCCTTGAAACTGTACATGAAGGCATCCTAAGTGAATTCATGTGCGTGTGGCAGGGCAGTAATAATTTCGCGCGAAATACGGTTAAGAACCCGACGCGATCTCTGGGAGAATTGCACGTTGGGACTTCGGATTGCCGAGTGACGGCATTCGACTCCAACTCTCCAACAACATATTTTGCCAAATGTGCATTACATTACATTATATACATGTGGGATTAGAACAACTGAAACGTCCTAATTATTATTTATACGAAGTCTTCGCATGATATTCCAACCCGGTCCTGAATGAGTCTGTCATCGCGACCTTAATAAACACGTGGATTACCCAGGTAACTCTCCCCCGGCAACTACCACGCATAAAAAATAATGTTATTGTCGGTACTAAAAAGTGGTATAATTCCGCTTTCTACTATTGTATGTATGGAAATTGCATTACGAATGAACGGAGACTCGGCGTTCAAGTGACCGAATGAAAGCCTTCCTTGTAAATTTTTCCGAAGACCGTTACACTAGCATACCACTGGTTGTTAGGCATTAGAATTCCCTGAGTCGTCGGTGAAGGTGTTCATTGAACTTACACCTAGGAGACCCTGAAGTACTCACTGTTTCGGGTGGTCTTGACCTTTCCTAGTTAGGAGGTCATTTTGGATAGGTGTCCGGGTCGAGTACCCTCATTTTCGTATTCCCAAGGCCGGGGAAAGGCGGAGAAAGTGGTTCTGGTAAGTGACTCACCCGTCAGGGGAGACGATAAACGCTTCATCTGGGTGACAATTTTTGTCTCCTGTACCCAGGTACAGCTTTTTTTGCATGTGCTAAAGACTGGTTTCATAACCGATGCTGTGAATGGCGGACGTTAAGAATTGGCACTCACAGTGGTCGACAACCAGCTAGCTTCGACCCTGACTGCTATCCTGTCCATTATTTTTCTCCACGCGTTCTTCAGAATATATAAGATATCGAATCCAACCCTTGCTCTGAAATACACATTTCCCGGTTTATCTCTAGCACGTTGCCATAAGAATTAATCTCTTTTGTAAAATTTTCTCACGAACAGGCGTAATATTATTTTACATTTCGCGCTGACATTATTATTAAGCCTGCTCCTGAACTTTTTCAAGGTTCTCCGTGATAGACTTTGGCGATCGAATGTAGACATTTAAAAGACTTAGGCCTCGAGGGAAAGGAGGAAAAAAAATTGGAAGCGATGGCGAAATAATCCCAACGGAACACGGACACAAAGAGGTGTGTGCGGATGCAGTGTCATCATCCTCGGCAGATGGTACTCATTCCCTGGATTTGATTGGGTTGATACACCTCTAAACTCCCCCTGGCAAGCCACCAACCCTCTCCGCCCACCGTTCTCTCTCCTCCCGTGGTGGAAGCGAGCAACATCGAGCCTAAAAACACAAACATGTCCGGACACCAAATGGAGAAGATTATTGACAATATTCTAGTCACCTCTAAAGCATCAACTCAAACATAGCATTACAAATTCCTGTCGGACGATGGCCGGCAATGGGAACATGATTCCTTCTATAAAACTCATGGTATTCTTGATAAATTGTGACTGGACCAGTTTTTCGTCCATCCCTAGGCTCTATTTCCTGAAGAGCAAAATAAAATCTTCAGGGAAGAAAAAGGCGATCCTGTGAAATCACTAATTGTAGAGGATTTAAAATTGTTTTGGACTTGGTAGTGAGCAGCATTTGCATAACACCTTCATCTATGTCTTTATAATACCCCGCAAGGGCGTGTGGCGGGGGGTGTTAGGTCACCACTCGTAAAACAGGATAAAATATATGAAAGACTAACAAATTCATGCCAATCTGCACTCACAGAGGCAATTTATATTCGTGCACAAACCATTTTGACTTACACAGATGCAAATTCATGCACTATCAAGTGACATGTACATGCAATTACGAATGTATCCCATGTCTACGCAGCGTTTAATCTTCTTCTGACCTGCAAATCGAATGCATTTACTATTTCCATAGTGACTTAGGTTTCTTACAGTTATTATTCCTGATTTTCCAGGGAAAGAATGAATATTGTATATATCTGTACTGGAGTCTATCTCCCTTGTCTTATCTTTGTGGTCTGATCCAACCAAACAGTGTGGGGCCAAAATATTCCTTTTTGCCATTGATGACTCATTTGTTCTGAACCTTTCTAAAAGTCTGAAAGCACCAACTAACATGCACACGCATCTACAGATACAGCTAACATCTTTGCAATGTCTAATTTTGTTCCGACTTGTAAATTAAACGTTTTTACTATTTCTAAAGTGACTTCGGCCTCTTACTATTATGATTCCTGATTGTCCCGGAAGAGAATGAGTATTTGTATCTATCTGTATTGGACTCTATCTCCCTTATTTTATCTTTGTGGTCTGATCTACTTAATTAAGTAGTTTGGGGCCATTATAATTCCTTTAGTGTCATCGTTAAACTCGTTCGTTCTGAGCCTTACTAAATGTCTAAATCTCGCTTATTCTCTTCGCATCTCAAGTGCCTCCCTAAAAGGCCTGCCACACTCGTCTCCTCATCGTAACAATTTTTGACGAATATAGCGGATTTTCTCTGAACTTACCAAAATCATTTAGTGATACTTTCTCCAAGGATCCAAAATACCTGCTGCGTATTCCAAGTTTGGCCAGACTAGGGTAAAATAACATCTCTCTTTAAATTTTTCATTACTTTACCCCACCACCCGTGCCTCGAATATAATGTTCGTTGGGCATTTTAATTTCAACAAGGGTCAACAATTCAATCTGCTCGGCTTGCTTGTATTTTGATGCATCGCAGAAATGAAATGAGTGAAATAGGAGTCCAGCTCAAATTGGGTGGCCCGTTCACGCCACTCAACGGCCGATTGCGTCCTAGGCGGATATATTGTCATAATTCTAGGAGACCGATTGACCATGGGAATTGAAGACCGTTAAATTATGACTGACATTTTGGGGATACCCTGTCGAGAGCCGTGAAAACTGCGTAGGCAAGAGAAGCAGAGGGAAGTCAAAACGGTGATAATCGCGGTTTACGCTAATTTATATTTAAAAGGAATCCATTTCTAGAGTCATCGGCAGAATTCAGTCGCCATCGAAGAAGCAGCTGTTCCATAATTGGCTTGTAGGATAATTCGAAGGGAAAATTCAGATTTGAAGTGAGCGGACGGTGACATCAGGAAGTCTAGATTTAACTTCGTCTATTTGCTGACGACGTAGAGGAAACATACAGTCATGAAGATAGATCATCATTAGCTAACGACCTAAACCTAAATGCCATATAAAAGTGGTGCGAGACATTGGAGCTAGAATTAAAATTGAATAAATGTGTTTCGATAAATTTTTGGAGCGAAAGTATTTCACCCGAAAACACACTATACAGGGAACCAACTTGACAAACGTGGAATCAGTAAAATACTTGGGTGTGAGGATACCTAAGGATATGTCCTGGGGGAAACGCATTCGTGAAATTTGCAGAATAGCTAACAAAAAGCTAGGATTCATAGAACGAATACTTGGGAATTCTAATGAAAGGGTCAAGGAGCTTTGCTGTTTCACCTTAATTAGGTCCCACCTTGAGGAGGCTGCAATTGTATGGGATCCTTATTAAGTAGTCTTAATTTTGGAACTAAATCGAATGCAACGTGGAGCAGCTTGGTTTGAGAAAAGTTGTCCTGAACAAGGTAGCAGTGTCACGACACAATTCAAAGAATCAGGATGGGAGCCACTGGTTGACCGTAGGTTTAAATACAGGTTAAATATACTGCGTAAATTTGATGCAGGTTACTTAGCTGAGGATGTGATAGGCCGGTCCCGGCTTACTATGGTAGATCAGATGACTAACGTAAAATCAGGGAAATTTATTTTAGAACGGACAGATTTAAAATGGCGTTATTTCCTCAAACCATTAGAGATCAATATAAACATGACAGCATTAGCGTAGGAGATAATTAGAATTGGTAGTGTGTGTGTGTATTTATATATATATATATGTATATATATGTTTTTATATGTATATACATACATATATATATATGTATGTACATGTATATATATACATGTATATACATATATATATATATATTCAATAAAAGGTACGTTCATTCAAATCATGCTGAATAACTGTTAAAACTATGTGTCTATTAAAAAAATAACATGCAGGTAAGAACACGCAGAGATAATTAGAATTGTATATATATATATATATTATATGTATATATGTATATATATATATATATATATATATTATATATATATATATATATATATACAAGGTGGTTGAACCACCGAAAGAAACACAAGAAGAAAAAATACAAGAAAGGTGGTTGGACCACCGAAAATTCGAGAACCAGTGAGTTTTCCCTCTTTGTGTGTTTGATTTCTGTGTTTGTTATGACTATCAGTGAATTTACATTACACGTTTGTGGGTTTTCCAAAAAAGTGTATATATATATATATATATCGATGATGCGGAATACGGATGAGTCTGACCTGAAGAAGGCCTCGGAGTAGGCCGAAAGCTTAATCATCTACAGTGTGAGTGTCCTTTTACGTGTTATCTGTTTTATTCTGTGTTCTATTGTGCCGTCCAAAAGTTATATTGCTCTCGTGAGTACTTCCGCATCATCGACATATATATATATATATATACAATTCTAATTATCTCTGCGTGTTCTTACCTGCATGTTATTTTTTTAATAGACACGTAGTTTTACAGTTCTACAGCATGATTTGAATGAACGTACCTTTTTATTGAATATTGTACATGTAAGTACTTTTGTGTTATTAAAATCTTTGAGTGTATGATCAAACTAATATTGTGTAGAGGTAACATGATTTGGTTTGCATGTAGTTTTATCTACTTAAGTGTGGTGCAGTAACACTCCCGCCACACGCCTCCGCGGTGGCTGGTGGGGTATTATGTAGATGTAAGTACTTGCCTTTGCAGAGTTCAGCAGTTGGTGCACTGATCAAGATATTTTGGTAAATTCATACATTTACATGTTATGAATATTGGTTCGCATAAAAGTTGTCGAAACAGAGTTCAGAAAATGAATTTGATAGTATACAGTCGACGGCAATAAATAATGACCAAAATGCCGTATTTAAAATGCCTTGACCGAAACGATTTCGCGCATGAGTCACTGTGGAGCTATAGGTCAATTTCATTGCACTT